>JAGXJF010001363.1:0-32873 GCA_019208055.1 Stipa capillata
TAGGGAATCGTATACGGATATGTCTTCGTATACGGGATACCGTACTATACATCATCAGCAACTTTTCCAAACAGCTAGCTAACAGCAGCTTTGTCAACAGCCACAGCCCAACCAAACAGGCCCTTAATATTGCCAACAATGCGTCATTCCAAGAAATTTCTAGTTATGTGGGAGTCAGGTGTGATCCCATAAAATTTTCCACCTATCAACTTATGTTCCTTTCTTAGCAATAGTAAAGATATTATTAGGACCAAAGTCTAACTACTGTAGCTGTGCATGATCAAAAAGCAAAGAATAGTGAGAACCTTCATTATTATGCGTATAATTCTATGCAATTTATGAATACATAAATAAGACAGAAAACAATTATCATATAATATCATGCATTAGTTTCAAAGGGCTTCGAACGAAGTTATAACCCTTCAGGAATCTAAGTTTCTGGTATACAAGTTGTAACAAATGCAAGGTCTCCAGATTTCATGATGAGCACATATCTTTTATAGTTACACCCATAGTCCCTCTTCCTACTCAAGATGCTCCTCAAGTTCCAAAAGTTACAAGGGCCAATGACTAGAGCTCGTACACGTCATATTAATTATCAGGTACTTTCGTTTCTCAGTACTTCATATGAATTACACATGAATAGGATACTGTCTAAGTCAAATGTTCTTTTGCTACTAAGGAACTGAGGATCGAGCATGAAGACTCAGGAGGGAGGTGATGGTAGCACACAAACAAGTATGGAGACAAGTGATGACTCCCGGACATTGAAACCCCATGTATACATGAAGATGACCAAAGACGCCTAACTGAAGATTTAAATGAAGCTTCGGTCAAGCACTATCCTGGACTATCGGAATGACAGTCTGGAAACCTACTGGACTAGCCAGACACTAAGTCTAACAGTTCAAGTGACAGTTCGGATTTCGGTTGGTTTACACCGCCCGTAGTGCCAATTTAAGCCGACGACACCGGCTTAGGTCAATCGAGTCTGTTTCGGGCCCAGAGCTCCTGTTCCATCTATAAATAGCCCTTGGATGCCTCTGTTTTCGTCGGGTTTTTTAGTTAAATTTTGCCACTTGCAAATCTGAGTCTGTTGATTGTGCTCAATAACCAATTGTCGAGACCGCTTATCAGAACCAACTTTACTGAGTTCATCACTTATATTCATAATTTCAGATTGCTTATTCATATTTCTTGCTTGTTCTTCGATTGCTCGTAGGAAATAGAACCTCATGTTCAAGTTGGCTGTGTTTCCCGCATCTCAACAACCTACCGGAGTTGGTTTAACGATTGCTAAGACACATTGTCATCGTACGGAGTAGTCGGATCGTCAAAATCTCCTCCACGTAAATTGATACGTGTTCTCCTCGAAAGATCAGGACACCCATAGGCTTATCAGGTGGTATCAAAGCAAGCCAGGTTGCTCGCCGAGAACTTTACTTTTATCATAGTTTAGTTTATTTCTTCTTCCTATCGTCCACATACAACAAAAAAATTATTTTTTTACCCTTGTCAAAACCAATTTGAGCCTGTAATTCTCAATCTAGTAATTTGTATTGTTGAATTTTTATTGCATTAATCGTGCCGAGTTGCTAGTCCTAGATTGGTTCATGTTAGAATTCCCTACTAGATCAACTTCTGTTTGTGTTTGTCGGGTTGTTTGTTTCCCCTTGATTTTCACTGTAGATCCATTTCTTCATCGCCTCTGTTTCTGTTGACTGTCTGCACCACCACTATCATCGCCACAATCGCCACCCGTGCCAGATGTAATCCACCTTCATCAAGACTTGGGAAAGGAGAAGGTTCTAGGACTTTGGACCAGATTGGAACAGGAGAGTCCCAGGCAAATAAGAGAATGAGCCAAAAGACGACTTGGATTTGGGTATGAGTTTGAGTTCAAGCAGCCGGTCAGACCGCTCCAGCCGCTGCTCGTGCTTCTGAGAAAAAACATAAAATAAAAAAGGAAAAAAATTAAAAAAAGAAAAAAAATCTCTCAGTGCAACCACTGGTCTGCCCACTTGAACCACCAGCCTGACCAACTACCACCCAGACTATCACCTGGACATTCTGGATTGTACTCCGGGTCGGTACTGGATCTCTCAGACCTCCACTCGGAGGGTCCAAATTTGTACTACACAGCCTGGATCTTTACCCAGAGGGTCCGGATTTTTCACCCCTTTGTTTTAGTATCTGGGCTTAGGGTTGTTTTAACTCGCGCTAGTCATAGTCCAACAGTTAGGGCTAGCATTCTTGAGTATCTTTTCAACTAACATTGCTATTTTGATTTTTGCTAATCCTTGCTACCATACTTGAGCCTACCAAGCTCCACATACTCTACATCGTGTAGCTATATGTTCACCTAGCAATCAGTCTATCCAATCTTTGGAGGTATTCACATCGTTGGTTGCCGGTCACCCTCTGCAGCTTGGTAAGAACTTGTAAGAATTGTGAATTAGCTTGAGAGCTTGAGCGACTTGTCATCACTTCCTAGTAGTTGATAGGGGCAATACATCGGTGATTTTGATAGGGGCACAGTCTCAAGGAAACAGCGGGATGATCTCTCCCCTAGCTCGCTCCTGGAAGTTACACGATGACCTCTGTGTTGTGGTGTCCAATCATGCTCAGGACATGAACGCCAAGATTGCCGGCACCATGGACCACGTCCACAGGTTGGAGCAAAGCGTCCGCGAGTTGGACACCAAATTTGGCACGCTTGTCACCCACTTAGATGGTGTGCTACAACCACCGCCACCCCTTCATGTTCCTGCTCTCGTGCTCCCAGCTACACAACAGCGAGCACGCCGAGTGTCACACAATCAGGTGCCCACTACTTCTGGCACTTCGGTGCATCTTCGTACCTATCACATGGCTTCAGCCATTGCAGCCATAGGAGATGTCAAGGAGGACGACTACCACGACTACGTTGGCGGATCCGAAGATGAGGACGTCGTCAACACCAACAATGATCGACTCCATCGACCATTGCAACACAATCAACATGGGATGTGTCGACGATCGGTAAACCGCTGATCTTACGAAGTACGTGGAGAAAAGATAGTAGGGGTAGGAATTCGGTTGCCAAGTCAAATCCGCCGATGACAAGAGATTTTATACAGGTTCGGGCCTCCCGGAGGATAACAACCCTACGTCCTATGTGTCTTATATTGATCTTGAGACAAAGTACAAGGGGCTAAGGCTAATCTATATTGGATCTTCTACTAGTTGGACATGGATGTCGAGGGTGGTCTTCCATTCTACTTGCTTGGAAGTCTTCAAGATAGGCTTTTGGCTATCCAAAGTCTTCTTATGTGTCTACTAAGGCTTCTATTCAAAGTTGTCCTCTCCGTAGAGTCTCAGGGTCCTTATAAAGAGGGTATGCCGTACCGGGTACAGACTCGTCTCCAAGTAGGACTCCTGTACTCCTTAAACATGGGGATAGACTTCCTTGTTAAGGGATATCTGGATTCCTGCGGACAGCTTCCACATCTTCCTAGAGTCCTTCCCAAGTACGAGCGTAATCCTAGGTATCTAGGAGACCTTTGGGTATTCGTATACAGATACTATCATCGTATACAGCAAAGTTGTATTACTCATCGTCAAGCCCCCCATCAGTATGTGAAATAAGGTCGAGACGGGTTAAAGGAATCGACCTAGCCGGAGAGCATCCAAAGCTCGGTGCCATGAGTTACTTTTGCAATGTGGAAACATATATGTGGCATGAACACCCCCTATTAACTTTCCTATGACATATTATGAAGATATGCATGTATATACCATCTTCATATATATACGTGTATATGCAAACCCCTAATCCTTGGCATTCTCCGTTTGTTTCAGCCACAAACCCTAAGCGTATATATGAGTATATGGGTGACACTTCTTGAACCCTAATCCACTCTAACCTCCTATGTTCATCCTAACTCCATCGCAACTCTATATATGCTTGAACTTTCAAGTGTATGTCGACACATACACTCCGAACCTATCTCATTTCTTCCGAGCAATTGTGAAAACAAAAACCCTAGCTCCTTATCAGTTTCCCTTCTTGCACCCCATGAAAACCCTATGGGCCAAATTCATGCCTTCACCACCCGTACCTATGCGTATATATGAACACGCACCATATACGCTAAAACCCTATATCTACCATTCCTTGGTTTATCCCATCTCTAAAAATCCTCCACAAGATTTTGGAAAATCCCTACACATATTCTAAACACAATTATAGAAAAATATGGTGAACTTCAGTTCAAAATTTTCAAACCCTTTCAAATTTAAGTTTGTGGCAAATTTGAACCAGGAACTAGAACCTCCAAAATAAATTCCCTAAAAATCCCAATATGCAATAATATAAAGGCCTCAGCTCAAAATTTTAAAAATATTTCAAAATTGTGTTTGAGTTGTATTGAATTCATGATAATACCATAATATTTAAACCTCAGAAAATTTCTCAAAGATGATGTTAGATACCTCTTGTCATACTAAGCTCAAACCCATGCCTAAGTTTCCATGCCCTTTTCAAAAATTTCAAATAATTCCAAAAATGGGTTTCAACCCATTTTGCATTTACCTATTTTTCCATTAAGTTAAGCTTTCAAAAAAAATTGATGAATTTTGTGGAGCATCCTACACCCGTACTGGATCCATTTTTCACATAAAATCTTACCACCTTTTATTTAAGTTTACCTCTAAAATTCATGCAAATTCCCTGACTCTCCCTCTTCTATAACTCTGTTGATCTCTTTCTTCTTTTCTGCTAACTCCACATCAGTTGTACCAACCGAACTCACCTTCTCCACCTACCACGTGGGCCCCAGCCCGACCTGCCATCTCTTTCTTCCCCAATCCTTCTTCTTCCTCCCCTATCTCTCCTTCTCTCCTCCTGTTGCGCCATGCCACATCTCCTTCTCCAATAGCATTTAGTGCCTAACCCCCCCCAGGCACCACACCTACCTCTCGTTGCCATTACTGCCCTAGAGCTTCTCCTCTCCCCTTATAATCACCTAGTCACCTCAATCCCGAGCTCACCCTCTCTATTTTTCTCCCCAAGTCCGAGCTCCTTCTTCCCTTCGCCCCTGCCATTCTTTCTCCTTGCCCAAGCCCATCTACTTCCCGCTCTACCTCCCCATCCCTCCTAGAACTAGCTCCAAGTGTCCGAGCTCCACGTCTCCTCCCGAGCACCGAGCCGCTAGGCCCCTGTCCCTCTCGGCTTCAGCCGCGGGCACCACCACAATCCTCAAAACCGTTCCACATGACGTCGCTGCCCCGAGAACCTCCTCCTCCCTCCTTTGACTCCCTATTGCCGCCTGTTCACTTTGCTAACTCCCTTCTTTCCTCCTACAGCTAGGCTCACCGAAATAGCTCCCTGGGTCACCGTTTCCCAGCAAGTCCACTCTTCTTATCGCGGTGCTCTGACAAGCCATGGCCTCGGGACCGTCGCCAAATAGCCTACTTCAAAGCCCACCACTCGGCTTGGTCGCCATTGACCACCGGTGCGACCCCGTGTGTGCCGCCGGTGTGTTAAGGTGAACACCCGCTCCTTCCTGAGCTACCTGCCAATGGCCAGATCCACATTACCCAGGCACCACCACCCTAGCACCCGCCGAGAGTAGTTCCTCCACCAGCAACCTGCCACACCTCCCCAACCTTGCCTCCGCGGCACCGTCGTCTGGTTGCTGATAGCAAGTGCAGTAGAGGTGAGGACAACCACCGGTCTACCACCCCATCTTCTCTCTACCTCCCTTAGTCCTCCCTCTAAACTGGGTTAAAACCCTAATCCTGCTCGACTGTGCACAAACTTCACGGTTAATCAACCGTTAGACCTAACTGCCCCAGACAACATGGTCCACTAGTAGCCCAGGATGCCCCATGCGGCCCACCAACAGCCCAGGCCTACGAGCCATTTCCCCCGCAATAGCCCAGGCCCACTACTAGTTCTATTGAAGACATATTCAGGGGAATATGTCTCCCTCCTCAAAAAGCATAATCTTCCTTTCTTCCACTTCGGATTACGCTTCTTGGCTGGGAAAATGCATTTGCATTCTTATTCCTCTGTTATCTGAGAGCCACCTCTTCCTGACCAAAGGCGTACTCTCCCCAAGTTGCCTTCGACGTCATAATGTTACCTGGCAACAGTTCTTCCCCCTTTGAGTTTCCCCTCCCGGCAAAACTTTGGAAGCCCCGCTCTCGCTCATCACAACTCCAAACAACCTGATTCTTTTTCCCATGGTCTTATAAAAATTCAAAATCTATCCAACCATACCATTTTCATAATTTTTGAAATATGTTTGAATTTTATTTTAAATTTTGGTTCAAATTTGAATAAGTTGTATCTATTTAAAGGTAGCTCCATATGAGTTGTTTCTTTTCCTAGCATCATGAAAAATTTCAATTATCATTTTTATTCCAGTAAACTTTATATTTTCAAATATTTTCTATCAAAACAGAGAAGGATAAAGAATGTCTGTTAATGCAAAATTTCCCAAAAATGCTAGATGTGTGTTTTCAATATATTTTAACATGGGTCCATGACACTAAATACGTATTCTCTAAACCTCCTATTGATTACTACCCTCTGGACCTGACTAAAAGAATGGAAGCTAAACTATCTAGATATTCTAAAGGTGATGAACAAATAGAACCATGCTTTCTGAATTTGCAAAAAACCATTATTTCATGTGATGCTAATTCCTTCCGCCTCTTTGAAAACCCTAGTAAACAACTAGGTCCAGGGCACATGTTTAGAACCTTCCTACATCCTTCTGTTGCAGACCGAGACTTCAGCAATCAACACCATATGTGTGAGCTAATAAATGCTTATTAGAAAAACACCTTAGACTTCCCTTGGGAAATATCAGCATCCGTAGATTTACAGATGCGAAATAGAAATAGCAGGACTCAACATTCAAATGCTCAAAAAGATGTGACAAAATTACATGGCTGGTAACAAATCACACAACGTCATAGCTTAATCTCTTGAAATAAAAAGTTTCTCAACTGAGCTAACCTGATTTACAGTAAGGAATATGAAAGAAAACCAATTGCAATGTTGAAAGAGAAAAGAACAACTGAAATGTGAAGGTAGAAACTCCTATTGCAACCTCAATTTCTTGTGTACATTTATCAGGAAAAGCGACACACATGTGAGCCTCTCTTGTCCGCAACCCATTTCTCGTGCAAGAAAATCGATAGTAGCAAGAACACAAAACATAGGTCCCTATATACTTGTGTAGACATGGAGAAACAAAGTCAAGAAAGTGCAAGCAAAATAAATCGAGCCCAACACCATTGAAACTTACCAGCAAGGACAAATGGTAGGAACGGGCCAATCCCACGGATAATTACACCAAAAAAGCCCAACCCGAAAGCAACCATGGAACATTAGAAACCCTAGCGCTCATCATGTAAAATCGAGTCGAGGCGGCGGAAACTCGCCTAGGGATGGGGATTTGGATCAGTGTTGGTCTCCTTGGCATCATCACCCTCCGCCTCCTTGGCGTGGGTATCAGCACTTCAGGACTCCATGGCAGCAACCTTGTTCTTCTTCGCCTTGCAGCGTGGATGGCGGAGCATGAATACGGCTGTGGGGGTGGATTGGGAGGATGGGAGGAGAAGGGCTGGGAACGGGAGATGTGCACACGGGAGGGGTTAAAGCTGGAAATTGATGAGGATAGAAGAGGACATGTGTTAGAGTGAATAGGGTGTCAGGAGCAAGCAATTGAATGGTTGGGTGCTAAAAGAGAATCGATCGCACGGATAGAAATTACGGGTTGACGTGGCCTTACCATAACACAGGAAATTTCAGTAGTGGGGGCTAGCTATTTTTAGTTATAGAGGATAGAGGATTTGTACTTGAAATTTCATAGATATGTAAATTAAGTAAATACTGATGATCATTGTCATCTCTAAGACACCGTAAGCTACGGACTATGCATAGCCCAAAATAGAAGAAGAAAACATGAAAACAGACTAAGAACAAAGAAAAATTCGTAGTTGAAAGAACCCATGGTTTACTGTGGGTGCTATAACCACAGTTGCTACATGGCAAAATGCCAAACCTGGAAGGGAAACATATGGGGTGGAAGAAGTTACTTTTGTCATTTGCCTTCTCTTGTTAATTTGCTACCAGTACTGCAGCACATGGTTCAAGTTTCCAACAGCTGAAATTCCAGCAGCGGAAGACCTCCCCTGGTGATCGCACGCTCACAAAGACACCGAAACATTGCCTAGCCCCATGACCATGCGTGCATTTGAGAAATGTCTCAACCATTTTTTTTCCTTGGCATGTAGACCTTGACTTTGACTATGTTCCAAACCATGTTACACCGATACATTCATGAACAATGCAAAGATTGGGCTAGATGGCAAGGGAAACAAAATCCCCACGGAATTTGGAAATGAAGAGATTTTGCTGAAATAGAGTTATCGAATTCATAACCGAATGATAGAAAAATTTAAATCCATGATTGTCGGTTTTATGTCATAAATGATGTTTAAATTTTGGTGACAGAACCCTTTTCTTGTTAAAACTAGTAGGGTGCCTGTGCGTTGCTACGGAACTATCAAAGGATATAGAATTTTTTATGAACGCTGGATCGTCAAGTAGCCTACACATGCTATGAAACAATAATACACATGACGAACATAATATAGTAAGATAAATAAAACTTTTTAACCATAATAATATGTCCCCTAGTATAATGTTTTTCCTATATAAATAAGCATATGTTAATGCCTCTAGATGAAGTTTCTGTTATTTTCTAGTTGTAGCACCAAGAGTTGATGGAGAAAGTGATGCCATTCTTCTAGTCGTAATACCCGCGTTTGATTGAGCCATTAGAGGACTTGAAGCATTATAGCTTTTCATCCCCTGACAGTAAAATAAAAAGTTAGATATGTACAAGACCTCGATGGTTCAGCTGCAAGCAAATTTAAAGTAGTGAGTATTTCAATAGAAACATAGCGATCAACGGTGACGGAGTTTCAAAATGGTAAGTTGCAGGTGTATATAATCTTCGTATATCTAGTGGTAGCTAAAAACATGCAATATATGTATACTCACAATATCATATGATTTACGGAGAAAATAATAAATTTTATCTTAACATAAATTTTACATACATAACCGGTGCCTCAATGGAGAGCATTGTAATCACAACACCATGTCGTGATATAGCAGCACGCTTCAAATGACTTATCTCCCAGACCAAATGTGGATTATTCAGAAGAATAGAGATATGCTGACCCCTGAAAGTAGGTACAACATATATTAAAATTAATATATAAATTTGAAGTAACATGATTCGATCGAATGCAACTATATGTATTGAAAAAAC
The DNA here is from genome assembly GCA_019208055.1 of Stipa capillata. NCBI lineage: Eukaryota > Viridiplantae > Streptophyta > Magnoliopsida > Poales > Poaceae > Stipa > Stipa capillata. The sequence goes on from JAGXJF010001363.1 coordinate 9,339, forward strand.
ACTTAAGTTGAGAGCGCAAGCTTTAGGCATGCGAAGGGTTCAGCCGAAGTACTTAAATCTAAATCTTCCTCGTAGATGACTATGATGGTATTACGTGACAACACAGAGCAAGCAACATCTTCACATGCGAAGAAGACACATCAAACTCGATACAAAAAATATTGGCAAGTTATTATTTGTGGAACATGTAAAAATGGTCTTACCTAAGTAAACGGCTTGTCCAAAATACATAATTTCCATGGGATTAAGCATGTGCGAATGCGCCTGGTGCGGTGGAAACCCGCAGACAATTAGGTCGAATGTAATTTGGGTCTCATTGTTCAGTTCGATAACATACGCACTATCCAAATAGATAGGATTCTCATCAAGTAGATAGACCTCTCCTTTGATCATGTAAACGCTTCCTATGTGCATTTTGAGACGAATTTCATTCGCAAACATAACATCTACATACACCTCTAGCTTACGTCCCTATGTATTATGCGAAACAAAATTAGTAAAATTCATGTCTTTTTCATCTTGTAAATACATATTACTCACATATTATATAAGTACCTTATTGTCAATAAGGACCATTCTAAGTACTTCGTCTAGTTGTTGAAAACTCGTCTCGGCGCGAACCCATGACCAGTCCATTGATTCCTGGCTGCGAAGTAATACCATATTCATCAGTAATCTCAATAACAATAGACATGAAAAACATTTGTTAAAGAAATCTCAATACCAATAGATATGAAGAATATTTATTAGAAACCTCAGTAACGATAGACATAATTTTTTTTTAGACATCCAACGTTTCTCTTCACCAGTCACCTGAACCACCCACCCCGCATCCCATCTCTCCCTCCCAGTAATGACCAAAAAAATTCTCCCTCACAGCAGCCTACCCCACCGCCAGTGCTTCAATCCACCCCTCCCCCACCAACCCGGCCGGCCACCGGCCCAAATCCGACGGTGTCATACTTTGTCTACGTGTTCTTCAATGATCATTTAAATCTTGCCTCTGCTCTACTGTTAAACTTTGTCGATGAGCTCTTTGACGATCACGACATGCTTGCCTCCTTTGATCATGTATGTTTGTATGTTGGTCATCTGTATCCACTATCTCTTGCCGAATAATTGTATTCCTACCATTCTGATCGGCACAAATTGGCTCCGTTGGTTTTGATGTAAATCCATCTCTCGAGCGCTTCCTTCCTGAAAGGTCCCCACATGAATGACCAATAAGACTTCTCACACACACACACAAATAAACATGCGTGACATATATATACACAGTGCATGGGTAGAGAAACTTACTATTTGAGCTCTCACAAAGATGTGTAGTACCAATTGTTGTTAGGGTGCTATTAGTGGGAAGTGTTGCAAACAATTGGGTAGGCATGTCATCATCATCATCATTGTCAGATGATGTAAAACTGAAGCTACCGGTGTTGGATGACTCACATATGAGCAAACCTGTTGGCTGACTTGGTGTAACACATTGTCTTGATTTCTTTGATTTACTAGTAAGCGTGCATGTGCAACGCACGTCTCAACTAATTATAACTATAAAAAATTATAAATTATACTCCTTTCGTCTATCAATCTAAAGTGTATTTCTCTCACGCTCAAAAACCAAATATAGACACGAAACATCCTAAAATACCCCTATTTACTGTGCTCATCACGTGAGTAATCCCGATTAACATGTGCCGTAGTCAGCCATGATCGCCAATAGAAATGAGCATGCATGCATGGCAAATGAAATTGCTTGGTGACTTGCACGCAAATCTGATGCACGAGTAGAGAAATTTTCGCTGCAAAAAGAGACATGAGTAGCCAAAATTTTCCTTCCAAATCTGACACGCTATTAGCGATAATTTCGCTTCCAAATCTGATATGTGATTAGCGAAAAGCGAGTGCCAAAACACTCAACCCATTCTTTAGTCTTTTCCTTCGTGGCAGCCTCCTCGTCGCCTTCATCTTCAGCTAGGGAATCCGTGGACTCAGCGTCGCCGCGATCCGCGAACTCATCGTCGCTGCACTCCGCAAACTCGCGCATCCAGTGAGTCAATATTGTCGTCACCGAAGTCCACGGTGCCATCGCCGAATTCCACGATGTTGTCGCTGCGCTCCGCAACGTCATCCAGCGAGTCCATCCTTCTGCGAACTCGTCGTCGCTGCGCTCCATGAACTCGCCATGGCTGAGCTCCTCGATAGTGGTCGAATCCATGTATTGCTAAGCGTAGATCTCCCCGATCTCTCTTCTATCTGCATATTAGAGATGCAATTAATTCCCCATAACCCAAAGCGACTGCATGCATGCTTGCCTCTATCAATCAATTGAGGATAGGGCAAGGGGAGGGGACGACAGGGACAAGAACGAAAAAATGACGTCAAATTTACATGGATATCTGAAACACGTCTTATAATGATGGAAAAATTCGAAAACATTAGGCGCTTTAGATTGATAGACGGAGAGAGTATTAGCGATAGTATAATTTTATTAGAATTTTGAACAACTTGTAAACACAATAGTAATACCTAATATATATAGAGGGAATTGCTTCAGTAGCACTAAAATTTCCTCTCCTCTCCAAAATACCATTCGAATATCACATCTCTCTAAAATACCACTCAATTTAATTTTTATCACTCCAAAATAGCACTGCTGTTTGTTTCCCTCTTACTTCCGTTAGTCAACTGCTTGGTCAAAGAAATGAAATTCAAAATACCCAAACCACCCCTAACCCTAAACACCTCATTCTCTCGTTCTCTCACAACCAACACAGCACGCTTTATCTCAAAAAAAACACAGCACGCTGCATTTCAAAAAGAAAAAAAAACAGCACGCTCGCCCCATCCTGTCCTGTCCCGGCAGCGCTCCCCCCATCCCGTTCGCCGACGGCGACCTCCCCGACCCGAGCACGCGAGCATCGCAGGCGGCGTGGGCGGCGCAGAGCGGCGGCGTCCTGGGCAGGCGCGGCGGTGGCGACGTCTCGGCATCCCGAGCACGCGGGCGGCTCGGTACGGCGGCATCGCAGGCGGCTTGGACGGCGCAGCGCGCGGTGGCGTCTCGACAGGCGTGGCGGCGGCGGCGTCTTGACGTCCCGTCCGGCGGCGCTCCCCTTGTCCCCGACCCGACCGGCGTCCTCCCCGACCCAAGAAGGCTGCAATCTGTGCTGGGGAAATGCCTCCCGAGGTCCAACTTTGATATCTTCCGACAGGGATATTGTGCAGTATCAGCTTCAAGACCACGTGTGGTTGCCATTTAGGACTCATTGACCAAGATAGTCAACTCAAGTATAGTTTGCTTCTTTAAGAGGATTTCAAATTAAGATTGTACAATATCTTAATGAAGATTGGACCAACTGGGCTTTGGTCATGATATGCATTGTGTTGGAACTGGAATTCCTCTTTCTGACCACCGGTGGTGTGCTAATGTTTTTTTGTTTTCAGCTAATACCTGCGGATGAGCTGCAGCCAAGCAATAGGAAGAGAGAAGCATGTGTAGTGCCCTACAATTTGCAGTATTGCTTCAACTTCTTAGGGGTTTAGTTCCCTATAATTTTTTTAACAAGAGCTCTGCTGAATTAGGTTGATTTGCAGAGTTTTCCTTTAAAGGTATGCCATTCCCAATCATTTTTCAGATTGTACATTAACTGCTATGTTCTGTTGTTTGTTCATTCTTCATAGATTCTTGAGTACGCTCATTCTATCATTCAGGCCTGTAGCTAACACAACACCTCATGCTCCGTTAATGTTCATTCATGGCAATATATTTTTCCAATCTTGATTTCAGTAGTAGAACTACTAAGATCAGTCTGCTCATAGTTTCATACAAGTCCCGATTACGAAGACCTATGAAGCAAGTGGATTGTCTTAATTTTGCTACCCTGCTGTTCATGTGATGTCTCATTACTTCTGCAACTATTTTCTTATTCTCAACTTCCATGTGGTTTGGCTATTTTATTTTCAGATGATTGGGTTACCTCTATCATTTCAGTATCTCTTTCAGTTGCTCATTCGTTACTTCAGTGAGGCTTTGACTTTCAGCTAGTGGTCAGCCTGCCAATGTATTATATGGAGATGAACATATTCTTTGGAGTAATATGCTGTTTCTTTTGTGTGATCATGATGCAGGGAATGGGATTTATAGCTGGGTTGCTGCTTCTTTATATGAGTGAGGAGGATGCATTTTGGTTAATAGTAGCTTTGCGGAAGGGAGCTGTCCATGCACCAATGGAAGGCTTGTATCAGGTGATTGAACTTTGGCAAAATATTCAAGCAAGTAGCTGGAATAAACCTCAGTCAAAGAAGATGAACCAGTTACCTGGCCTTCTTAAAAGTTCATTGAGATTATAACAGCTAAAAAATTTGTTTAGCGGATAAATTCTGAACCTCTCCTGCGTTCACGCCCTCTGAGCTGTTTGGGATTTGCATTTGATGTTAGAATTTGAGTCCAGTACACACGTTGATTATGCTGAAGTAATTTGAGTCCAGTCCAAATGTTGATTATGCTGAAGCAATTCTTTGTGTGGTCGATTTTGGTTTCTATTAGGATTTCTTGCTCAACGGAACTAATGGAATCAAAACAGCATTTGGAGATTTGTCTTTTTGTCTAATTTTTTCCTGAAGACCTAATTTTGTTTATCTGCTTCTACGTCTTCCCGGAGTAAACATGCACGTGCAGCGCACATCTCGATTGATGTAAATTATAAACATAAAATATTATAAGCCACAATATTTATAGTATAATTTCAACATATAGAAAAAAAAATAGTAATCAAGCACACACAATATAGTCGTATTGTCCAATATATACAACACCAAATATGAGCTCATTTCTAAATTCTGAAGTTATATCTACTCTAATATAATCCCAATAAATTTTAAAATTATCTTCTCTGACAAATATATTTGTTTAAAAATAATACTCAGACAAATATTTTCAGCTACTATTGAGATAAAGCTCATATAATGCGATGTTTTTCTTAATCATCCTTAGTAACTGTAAGTCTGACCAGAGTAGACAGCAACATTTTCTAAACTTGCTTGAGTTCTTTCTACATAACATTACAAAATAATCTATAGTGTTCCCTATTTTCTATAAACCCCACAAAGAAGCACTTTCTACGTAACATCAAAAAATAATCTATGGTGTTTCCTAGTTTATATAAACCCTATAAAGAAGCACCACATGTTAATCTCAGCTACATATTACCTAACCATATTATTGCTCATTAGTAGTGATTGGTTTCTCCATCAAGCTTGCATCCATCAAGCACCGGTCGTGCAGAAAATGTACACACGCAGCCACAAGAAAATAGGTACCAGTTGGATAGCAAAACATGTTTTCCTTTTTGCAAAGACCTTACATATTGGGAAACAAGTAGTCTCCCTTATATCCGATGTTTATGTAAATATTCGAATTATTTGTAAGTATCTATAGAAAGTGTGCCAACACAACATGTACTCACTACTGCAAAAACAGCTATAGAAGCCATCTTAGCAGTGACGAGCACCAAAAAAACACGTCACTGGTATCCCAAAAATTTACCAGTGGCAGGCGTCAACTGCCACGTGTCACTGGTAAATAATTACCAGTGACGAGCATCTATTACTGCCCGTCACGGGTAACGTACCAATTACTAGTGGCGGGCTCACAGAGGAGCTCGTCACTGATATATTATATTCCAGTGATGTGCGCACCAAAGAGCCCGTCACCGATACTATTTTCCGCCAAACTTGCTCCTGGCCTTCATACCAGTGGCGGGCTCACGTTGGGCTCGTCACTGGTAAGTTGTTTACCAGTGGTGGGCCTGTATATGTGCCCGTCACTAGTAACCTGCCCTATAAAAAGCATCAGCGAGCTCGCTGCTGGCCAGTTGTAGCTCCACTGGCCAGCAGCGAGCTCGCCGATCGCCTGCACGTCCACCGCCACCGTACACGCCCCTGGTAAATTCCTAGCCCTCCAAAATCTTCCCCCACCTCCCCTAGCTCCCTTGCCATCTCTCTCTCCCTCCTAATCTAGCTAGATCATCCATGATCATCACCTCTAGCTTGCTCTCCCCCAAATTTGCTTCAATTGCAGCCCCCCAATCCTCTCCCTCCATAGCTTAGCTGATCTCACCTTAGTGCATGCTTCCATGTGTTTAAAACTGATAAGAGCAGATATCTCTTTTGATTTTGTTTGAGCCATCTAGAGTGTCACCTATAGATGTATATGTTAAAGGATGTTAAAGGAACTGTTGTTGTCTTCCCCTAAATTGATCAGTGATCATTTGTTACTCGTATGCCTTGCTATATGAAATATGTTTGTATACTTATGCCTCCTGATCCTACCATATGATGTTGAATGGTGAGCTTAGCCATTAGAATGGACAAGCATGGGATTAAGCATGAGTTCTCTGGTCCCTATGCACCTCAGCAGAATGGAGTGGTGGAGAGGAAGAACAGGACCCTGATGGAGATGGCAAGAACACTGCTGAGTGAATACAAAACACCAGCAAGGTTTTGGGCTGAAGCTGTGAATACTGCCTGCCACAACATCAATAGATTATATCTTCACCCACTCCTAAAGAAGACACCTTATGAGCTGCTGACCAACAAGAAGCCAAACGTCTCCTACTTCAGAGTATTTGGTTGTAAGTGCTATATTTTGAAGAAAGGCAAACGTCTCTCTAAATTTGAATCCAAATCTGATGAAGGAATATTTGTTGGATATAGCTCAGAATCTCACACCTACAGAGTCTTTAACACCAACACCAAGGCTGTTGAAGAAGCTGTAGATGTGACATTCGATGAATCTAACGGCTCACAAGATGGGCAAGTTGCTAATGATATTTCAGGGAAGGTAGATATACTTCACAAGTCAACAGGTGAAGTCAGGCCCCAAGTTGAGGAGCAAGCTTCATCTGGAGTTACAAATCTACCTGACCCAGTTGATGAGCAGGATGAAGTCAATGGCATTGAGTTCGAGTACAACCCAGCTAATGATCTATTGGACTCAGAAGCCTCCATGCACCCAGCTGAGTCTCAGGAAGAGCCAACTGAGTCACAGATACACCCAGCTGACCCACTTCCAGCTGTGACTCAGGCGGCTGACTCAGAACCCCCTGTGATCAGCAGGCTGCAGAAGGATCACCCTGTAGACCAAATCATTGGTGCCATTAATAGGGGAGTGACTACTCGTTCTCGTATTGCTAACTTTTGTGCTCACTACTCTTTTGTTTCCACCATTGAGCCTAAAAATGTAGGTGAAGCTCTGTCTGACTCAGATTGGATCAATGCCATGCATGAAGAGCTGAACCAGTTCGAGAGAAATGAAGTCTGGTCTCTTGTTGAAAGACCCAAGGATCACAATGTTATAGGAACAAAGTGGGTCTTTCGCAACAAGCAAGATTCTACAGGCCAAGTGGTGAGGAACAAGGCAAGGTTGGTTGCTCAAGGCTACACTCAAATAGAAGGCTTGGATTTTGGTGAGACCTTTGCACCTGTAGCTCGACTTGAAGCTATCAGGATACTTTTAGCTTATGCAAATCATCACAACATCAAGCTTTATCAAATGGATGTCAAGAGTGCCTTTCTCCAAGGTAAGCTTGCTGAACTTGTGTATGTAGAACAGCCCCCTGGTTTTGAAGATCCAAAAAGACCCCATCATGTATATGTTCTCCACAAAGCTTTATATGGTCTCAAACAAGCCCCTCGTGCTTGGTATGATACCCTAAATGAGTTTCTTATACATAATGGTTTCAAAATTGGGCTTGTTGATACTACACTCTTTACTAAAGTTAAAGGCAAGGACTTATTTGTATGCCAAATATATGTCGATGACATAATATTTGGAAGTACTAACCGTGTGCTAAGTGATGAGTTCAGCAAGATGATGATAAAAAGGTTTGAGATGTCCATGGTAGGAGAGCTGAAGTTCTTCCTAGGGCTGCAAATCAGACAACTCAAGCAGGGAACCTTCATCTCTCAAGAGAAGTTTGCCAAGGACATCCTCAAGAAGTTTGACATGGACAAAGCTAAGTCAATATCTACTCCCATGCAAACAAATGCTCATCTTGATCTGAACCAACAAGGTAAGTCCACTGATCAGAAGGAGTATAGGTCTATGATAGGTTCCTTGTTGTATTTGTGTGCATCTAGACCTGATATAATGTTGAGTGTTTGCATGTGTGCACGTTTTCAAGCTGATCCTAAGGACATTCATCGCACTGCTGTTCGTAGAATACTGAGATATTTGATTCATACCTCTGGGTTTGGTCTATGGTATCCTAAGGGTGCACCATTTGAGCTTATAGGCTACTCAGATAGTGATTATGCCGGGTGCAAGGTTGACAGAAAAAGCACCTCAGGTACCTGCCAATTTCTAGGGCGTTCCCTTGTATCCTGGAGTTCCAAGAAACAAAATTCAGTAGCCCTATCCACAGCAGAAGCCGAATACATTGCAGCTGGTGGGTGTTGTGCTCAATTGTTATGGATGAGGCAGACCTTGAAGGATTTTAACATATCTATGTCTCAAGTACCCCTCTTCTGTGACAATGAAAGTGCAATCAAGTTAGCCAACAACCCAGTCCAACACCAAAGATCCAAACACATAGAAGTGAGACACCATTTTCTAAGAGACCATGTAGAAAAGAAAGATATCCAACTGTGCCATGTTAGAACCGAAGCTCAGCTAGCTGATATTTTCACCAAGCCTTTAGATGAGAATAGGTTCTGCACCCTCAGGCATGAGCTAAATATCATGGATATCTCGAATGTGCAGTGAGGAAATGATGATACACGTGTACACATGATTGCATTTCTGGTTTTTCATTCTCTGCATTCCACATGAGTCAGCCACCTGAGTCTCGGTTGTACCTCAGGTGGGCTAAGGTCTTATAGATACCATGCTGATTTTGCATCTTATTGAACTCATGGATTCACCATTGGGTTAGATAAGTTGGATCTCATCATCTATTTCAATTCAACACAGCTTTAGCTTTGTATTGATTGATTGTTTGGCAAGCTGTGTTTGAAAAGAAATTCTCTCTATTGCTTTCATCTCTTATCCTTAAGCTCTCTCTGGTAATCCTATTGAAAAAACCTTGTCAGCTGAGTCTTCCACATGAGTCTCAGCTGAACACATGCAAAAATTCCGAAGAAAATTCCTAAGTCTGGAGCTCAGCTCATTTTTTCTTTTCTACCTGAGTCTCAGGTAGCAATCTAGCTGACCCTCAGGTGCCACAGGGCCACTCGGGATATAAAAACCCACCTCTGTAACGGTTCGCGCTAAACCCTCTTCAGAGTCTCAGTGCCCTTGCGCCCGTCGCCGCCATCTGATTCTCAACGATCGTGCGCTTCTCCGACGATCTTCGCTCTTTCCGAAGCTTCCCAAAGCTTTTCTGATTGTTTTGGCGCCTTCATCTCCAATCAAAATTCCAAATGTAAGTCTCCTCGAGCTGTTCTTCACGGAACTAGGGTGGTTTCCGCCTTAATGCGAATCCCAAGCTCTCGAGTAGCTTTTAGTTGTGGAATTAGGTAGAGATGATGTACCTTTAACCTCTAGAACGATTTCTTGCAACTCATTGTCCAGAATTCTCAAATTTCAGCAAGATTCGATAAACCTAGGTTGCTCTGCTACTCCACCTGAGTTACACAATTTATCTCACCTGAGTGTCAGGTAGCTAAGTCAGGTAGCATGAGATGACTTGTGAAACTCTCCTAAAACCATCCAAAAATGGCCAATCATTCCAGTTTTCTCTGCAATAGGATTATCTCTTATCTATTCTTTATCCTATCTCACCTATGCAGATATCTGGTTCAAGGAATGTGCCTGAGGATATAACTGATGATCTGCCCATTGGTCTGAGAACCCAGCTCCTGAGTCAGAAGCAGCAGTTAGAGTGGGAGGCAGAGCAGGCTAAAAGTCTTGCAAAGAAATTGGATGCAGAAGAAGCTGCACAAAAATCAGTCAAAGCGCCTATGTCACCCTCTGAGCTAGCCAAAAGAGAAGCTAGGCTTAAAGAGCTACAAGAAGAGAAACGACAGATGGACATAGCTACAGCTCAGTCAGCTCAAAGAATGAAAGAATTAGAAGCTCAGAAAGCTAGCAAGGAAGAACAATTGAAGCAAGAGAGGAAAGCAAAAGCAGCTCAGAAGAAAGCCCAAGCTGAAGAAGCAAAGAAGAAAAGAGCTGAAGAAAAAGGTAAGAAGGCTGCTGAGAAAGAGGCAGCTATCAAAGCCAAGAAGGCTCCAGTAGTTGATACACTCAAAAGAACAAGGGCTGCAGGCAAGCCAACAGATTTATCTCTGAGCAAAGTGCCAAAGAAGCCAAGATCAGAGGCTGTGGTAGTCAAGAAGAAAACAAAGAAGCAACTCCAAGAAGAGGAAGAAGCTGAATGGAGAGTAGAAGCTCTTAAAAGACAGGAACACAGCAAACTTATAAAAAAGTGGCAAGACCTAACTGATAAGTTGCCTAATGCCACAGATGAGGAAAGGCCTCAAATGAAGGAAAGAATAGATGCCCTTGCAAAACAAATCTTTGAATCACCAGATGTTCCAAAGAGTGTGAAACTCCAAAGAGAAACTCAGCTGAAGGACAAGGCAATCCATGAAGAACTCAAAAAGCTGCTGAAGCAAGAAGGAAAAGCATCTGGACAAGAGAAAGCAGACCTGATCAAACAAATTGATCGTCTATTCCCTCAACTCTCAGAAGACTATAAGCCTCTCTGGACAAGGTTCTCAGATATCATTCTGCAAAGGAGAATAGAGAATCACATGTTGGAGTTAAACTCTTGTACTGATGAAGCTCGTAAGAAGCATCTACAAAATGAGATTGCTGAAACAAACTCAAGGATATTTTATACATCCAGTTCTCAGCACTTGATGCAGTGCCCCTTCAGCAAGTCAGTGGTTCAGTGCCACAACTGAGTAAGCCAGCCGAGTCTCAGGCGGCTGCATCAGCTGGACTAGAATTAGTCCCCACGGAAGTGGAAACTCAACAGAAAGCTGCCATAGAATCAATTGAAGACATTTTGGCTGAGCTTGACTCAAGAGAAAAAGAACTTGAGCAGACTATGGAGGAATCTATGGATAAGCTAAGATCATCCTTTGAAGAGAAGTCAACTGAAGCACATGAAAACCCAACTGAGCCTCAAGCAGATCCATCAGTTGGAGTATCAGTGAGCATGGGTTCTGTATTTCAGTCTCTATCAGACTTAGAACCAGCTCAAGAAGAAACAAGACTTGAAGAGCAAGAAAAAGCAGTATCTTCTCCAGCACCTGAGTCAGTTCATAGGATGCCAACTGGGTCTCAGGCACAGTCAACTGAGGCTCAGTCAGAAGACTCAGATGACTCCTATTCAAGTCCAAGTGATCCTCATCCTCCATCTCCTCGCAAGAAGAAGCAAAAGCTGTCTGAATCAGATGAAGAATACCAAGAAGAAGAAGAGAGCAGTGGAAGGAAAGAGTCCGCAGAAGAATCAGACTCATCCCCCTCTGCATCTGACTCAGAAGATATCCCAGCTGAGACTCAGTTAGAAGAGTCAAATGAGTCATTGGAAGACAAATACTCAGCTATATTCTCAAAAGTTGCACGATCTGACACATCAATGATGAAATTTATATCTGCAACTGCTTTCAAGAAGCTACCAAAGGCAGATGCCAGTTTAGCCTCCATGAACCTGGATTCAAGAAGCACATCAAACTACACTGCCATGAGAACCACAAATCCATACTTTGACAGTGAAGAAAATCTAAAAAGAAGACATTGCACTGATCCAAGGTTTTGGAATGATCAGCAGCAATCAAGCTATCATCTCTTGCTGCAGAAGAAAGGTTTTGGTGACAGCATGCCAATTGATTGGGAAAACCTTGCCAAGAACGGCTTAGGAAATCTGAAGCAGATTTTAGCTGCTGTTCACCTTGATAAGATATGCAGTTTAAACCAAGATTATGATTCTGAAGCTATCAAGGAATTCTATGCAACAGTCTTTGTAGAGCAGAACAATCAAGATTATATGCTCTGGATGACAAGAGGTCAACTGCTGTGCATCACAGCTCCATAGTTTGCAGAGATGTTCAATCTACCATCAGGGTCAAAGCTACAGAAGATCAGCATATCCAAAGGCTCAGAAGAAGATAAGAGTCTCCTGCCAGATTGGGTTCCAAATGAGAAAAGGAAGAAGTTCTTTCCTACAGGCTTTGTGCCTCCTCCTGTTAAGGGTGCAGTCCCTAAGCATATCTCCAATTTCAAAGGATTGATAAAGACACCCAAGCACATAGTGAAGATCTTGAACATATCCATCTGTGCCAAAGGTGGAGGAACTGATGCCATATACAATCCAGTATGGAGAATTCTTGAGCTCATAGCAAAGAAAGAAAAGTTTGATGTGGCCAGATACATATTCTCAGAAATAAATGAGTGCCAGAAGAACAGATCTGACAAGATGAGATATGGCTCATATCTAATGCATATGATTCTCCAAAGAACATCTTTAGCATCTTCAGTCTTCTCTTTTGACAAGAAGACATATCTCAGCAAATTCAGACCTCAGAAGGATGACCATGAAGATGAAGTTCCTTTCTACAACATCCTCAACTCATCTCCGTCAGACTTTTCAGAGCCTCCAGAGCAAGCTACCAGAGTCTCAGTCAGACCACCTCAGCCAGCAGCTGATCTCCCAGTAGTCCTACCTGAGCCTCAGGTGTCTCCCACCCGAGACTCAGCTAGAGAATCATCTCCTCCTGCTGAGCGACAAGCATCGGTCTCTGTGAACCTTTCATCAGACAGTATTCCTTTGGTTCAACGTCTAGACAATCCCGCAGCTATTGATGCTTTCATTAAACGGGTTGTGCCAGTACAGATCTCTGTTATCAAGAAGAGACAAGATGAACTGCAACAAGAAATGGCTCAGCTGAAATCTGATCTCAAGAGTGAGATGGCAGATCTCAAGGCCTCGGTCAATAGCAAATTCGATCAGATCCTATCCCTCCTGCAACCAAAGCCAGCTCCCTGAGGATCTTTTCTTTCTTCTTTCTATCTCTTTTTAGTGCTTAGTGGCAAAGGGGGAGAGAGTAGGGAGAGAATAGCTTAAAAAACAAAGAGGGGAGAGTATTACATTCAGGGGGAGCAGTATGTAAAGGGGTAGACTAGACTGCATGTGTGTCAAGACATTCTATGTTCTGCAAAATGGTTTTATCAGTCTTGAACACCTCGTTTTTGTATTGTATTGACTGTTATTGCTCCAATATATTGAAATGCATTGATCTCTTTATCACATCTGCTCTGATCTGCTCTGATACATGATATTACTCTCTTTAGCTCTATGCTCTGATATTCGATATATACATGACGCTCTGATATTTGATATTTGTACTCAAGCATGTAATCCTTTCTATTATCTTATTTGCTGAGTACCTCTCCAACATACCTGCTATTCCGCTGTGCTTATATTCTCAGTTATGTTGTGAGAACCTGTGCTTGCATCAACTCTCAAATGTTTAAATCTGATCTGCACACTTGTATTCAAATGCAAAATCTCACGTGTGCACATCTTAAGGGGGGAGTTGATGTCAAACAAGGTTAAATGCAATACTCTTTTTTATCTAAATGAATGTTTTTAAGGGGTTGCCACTAACCACCAAAAAGGGGGAGATTGAAAGTGCATCCACTCCCATGGAGCTTGGAAGGATGGCTATCTTGCCCCAGAGTTTGGTTTTGATGGTTATTGGCAATCCTCACCTGTGTCTAATGTTTTGCAATGAGTGTGAACAGGGATTAGATGGACAGGTGAAAGCTGAAGTGAGACAACTGTTGATGATGAGCCCTAAAAAGAGCAAGGAACTAGGAAGGTCAGAAGGACCAGCTGAGCTAGGTTCCTGAGGCACAGTTGCGAGGAAGCCGAGGCTGTGCTCGAGGGCAAGCGAGGTGATGGTTGCTTGATGGAGTTCAAGGGCCGTGAATGCAAGCTTGATAAGTCCTGGAGGAGCTAGGAAGCTGGTGGATCAGGACCAAGGGTTTGCTGTGCGTCTACAAGGGCAGTCGTCTTCGGTGAAGAAGCTTGGAACCAGTGCCAAGGGTCTGAGCGAGCTGGACAGGGACTGTGGCGAGGCCATTGCTCTCTGATCAGTTTTAGGCTTGTAGTGAGCCGGCCAGAGTTGTGCTCAGGTGCTGCCTGAGGCAACCGAGTCCACCTGAGTTTGGCATCTGAGACTCAGGTGGGTAGCTCAGCCGCGGCTAGTAGGTTACCAGAGGTGCATGTTAGCTGAGTCTCAGATAGGTTAGGTCTGGTGGCTCTTTGTCTGACGTGGCATGAGGGTAACGGCTAGCTGCCAGGGACCTTATAAATAGGGAACCTGGGGAGATTTTCAACCTCGAACCTTTACCCAACCTTTGCCTCTAACCCGAAAGCAACCTGTTGAGAAAGAAAGAGCTCTAGGTCTCCAAGTGAGTGTTGCCTGCGTGCATCCATCGTGAGAGTGAGTTACTTAGTCCTTCAGGTGCAGCATTCGAGGTACTGGTTCCTCCAAGAGTGGGAGTGCTCTTGGAGTTGGTGAGCAAGCCAAGTCTTGTGTGGCTGCCACCAAGAGTCTGTGAGGGCGATTCGGGTCTGCCTGTCTTGCAGCAGCAAGATAAAAGGATTCCACACAAGAAAGGTACTCGAGGAAAGAGCACGATTTGGTGCCGGCTGTGAAAACAGCTTCCTCAACGGAGACGTACTGCTTCGCAAGAAGTAGAAACTTCGGTAAAACAAATCATTGTGTGCTTTACCTTCTGTCTTGTGATCTGCTCTTACTTATTCTGATATCTATGCATGCTTAGATCACTAGAGCACCTTTATTTGTTGCACACTAACTGAGTTTCCTCACCTGAGACTCAATTAGCTCCTGCTAAAGCTAGTACCTTTAGTGTTCACGTCATCTGATGCACTCACCTGACTCTCACACCTGAGACTCAGTTAGCTCTGAATATAACTTGCTCTACATCAGCTGAGTTTGCTGTCTGAGTGTCTGGTGTTTATCTGATATATCTTGCTGAGTCTCAGTTACCTGCATCAGTTGCATATATTTTCTCTAGGATTGACCTATCTCCAGAAGAGAAACCCATTAGGCATTTTAATTTCTAGAGCCAACCTATTCACCCCCCCCCTCTAGTCGACTCCTGAGATCCTTTCAATCGAGCAGTATCCCGCGGACAAGTTCTATCTGGACTTTGCAGAGATCTTCGGCATGTTCAACCTTTATCGGCTCGAAGCATCCTTCGTCAGGCTATGGGCGCTTCACCTAACCAGAGAGATCAGACGCCTGAAGATTCTCGATGTTGCGATGGCAGATCCGTATCACATGCACGAGAACAACGTTCGCTCCCAACAAGGTAGAGAGATTATGAAAGAATACCTCGTGAGTGCGATGATAGCTCATAAGGGAACGGAATACCTACTCGTGCCCTACAATCCATTGTAAGTCCTTCTCTACTTTGTGCTTTCGTAAAGTTCTCTTTTGCTTGTGCACCTAGCCAACTTCGTGGGTTAATATTGGTTTGCTCACATGTGTGCGCAGCGACCACTGGATCCTCTTAGTGCTAGTGCCGAAGGAAAGCAAGGCTTATTACTATGATTCCATGAAGAGGGTGAAGAAAGACTACACCCTGCTCAAGAAAGTTCTGGATGATGCTCTCTTCGACTACAAACACAGGGGAGGAGGAGGAACTATGGTAAAAAGAAGTGGTGGTCCACGCTTCAAACACGTGACCGATTTCTGTTGCAGACAGCAGCCGGAGAATAGTGTGACGTGTGGCTTCTACGTCTGCTGCCACATGGACGACTTTGTACGGACGCGGAACACGTTTCGCAAACATGACGACTTACGCAAGTGGAGTAATAACCTCGAGCACAAGCCATATGACTGGAAGCAAGAGTTTGCACGCCTCCAGAATGCGTTTGCGAATATCATCAACAAGGACGTCGTCTCGGATACGGGGTTTTTCTACGTCGGCAATGACCCAAGGGAGGAACACGCCGCTCGCTCAGAGTAGCGAGTTCGCCAAATCCCGACCCAAGACGACGCATTCGCCCACATGCAGCTAGGCCCTAGAGGAGGGAAAAAAGCGTGAAGATAGGCCCTTCGAAACGGAAAAACATTGCATATGTATTGTGTTTGTGGTCGTGTATTCCCGAACTGGTCTACTTTGTACGCTTGTGGACATATTTACGTATTGGCACTTGTTATTTTCGTAGTCGGTTTGACAGATCTACTTATCGTGTGCGACATCCGAGAGTGCGAGCGAGGTGGCCTTCGAAGCACCGGGCACGTAAGATGCCGACGCAACGAGGCAACGCCGCAAGCGCTATTAGGCCACAGCGGCACGCCCTAGGAGAACGGCGACCAAAGGTCCACAGTGCGCGGGAGTTACACCGGCAAACGGTACCATCGTCCGTGCAAAATTTCCTAGAGGCAACATGCTGCCGCGACAGCAAAAAGGGCCGTTTCTTCTGCCGCGGCAGCACGTTGGCACCTCCTTCCCCACACTACACCCAAGGGGTACACCCCCCTCCAGGACCCCTGCAGTACACAGGGGCTGAAGAGCGCCACAGTTGACGCGATCCTGCCGCGGCAGCGAAAATGGCTGCCGCGGCAGCCAGAAGGCCTGTTTTTGCTACCGCGGCAGTACCGTGGTTGGGCCTCTCATAACAGCAGTGACGTGCGAACTAGAGAGCTCGTCACTGCTGTATATCTTACCAGTGACAGGCAGAAACTATAGCACGTCACTAGTAATTATCTTACCAGTGACGGGCTCTCATACGCGCCCGTCACTGATAAATATATCACCAGTGACGAGCGGTTAGCCCGTCACTGATAACCACTTACCAGTGGCGGGTCACCAGTGACGGGCCTGCCCGCTCGTCACTAATGGGCATTTTAGGCCCGTCACTGGTGCCCTTTTCTGCAGTAGTGCCTTGAGGGACTGGGAAGACCAAGTCCTGAAACAAATAAATAACATAGCATCCTGCTGAGAACAATGTTTAATAGATGGATCAACCTAGCCAAAAATGCTAAGGAAACGCTGATGGGAGCAAAGGATGGGCTGTCGCATCAAAGCTTTATATTGGCTTTGCATAAGCAGAAAGCAATTTGGAGGCAAGATGAGTGACTTACTTTATTATGAAAAAATAAGCAAAACCAACAAAAAGTATACTGACAAATTGGATAACTAAATTTGGTGGGAGATCATTCCACAAGCCCATGTTCGAAGCAAAAAAGTGGAAAAGCAAACCACCCTTCGGATGGTCAAATTCAAAGAAAAATTACTTTCTAAGATATGGTGAAATATTACATTGAAAATTTATGTGCCAATCCCTTTGCTGCTCATATACCATCTGTTTAATTGATAACAGATATCCTTCAGTAGTGCGGTTTCTAACTATTTCAACCTGAGTACAATATACCAGAGATCCTATTTCCTTGTCCAACATATCCAAATATAAAGAACTTGAGTGCAATTATAACCATCTATATTCTCACAATGCAAATGGAACTGCAACAGTGCAGTTTCTAATCACTTGATGCAGAAAATAGCTCTTGGAATCTCTCTTGTAATTGTGACAAAGGGCTTCCCACTTCTGCAAGAAGACTTCAGACAAGCTATGCAGCTCGTGAAACTTGTCAACAATTGTTTCAAGTTTTATCAGACCAAAGACACTTATTTCTTCAATGCAAAAACATGCAACAATAAATAAAACATAAATAATCGAAGAAAATTCAATAAATAAAGCTCTGTCAGCTCACCTCAGTCTTTACAAAGTACTGATTAAATAGAAGGTGGGGAATAAAATGTCTGCATATTCCTTACAAAGTACTGATTGAGAATCAAAAGGGGGAAGGAATATAGTTATGTAACAATAACTCTAGCGTGTCTTTGAGTTTCATAGATCATCCAATCAAGAAGCAGGGCTCAATCGTTGGTTTGGTTGTGAAGTACATTTGAGGGATAAATGGACAAAACAAATTATTTTGCCAGATAATTCAAGGTATCCTTCCACATGGTCCTGAACAAAGTGATAATAATTGAAAGTACGCACAACAAAAATCATGTAGGTCAAAGTAAATGCAACAATTACATTGACACTCCAATATGATAGGACGCGATAGGCTGCAGCTAATACTACATTTTTTGAAAGAAAACAGCTAATACTACATTGTTAGTAAAGCAAATAAAGTGAATCTTACAAGCCTCATGAAGTCTCGATGTTTTCTATCCTGTGCCTCAATTGCTCTATCCAAATTCCACCTGAAATAGCACTGCGAACAACCAGTTATCACAACCAGTTGGATTGATGTGTAGAATAAATTCTCATATGCCAAGCCCAAATGTGAGATGACCATGCAATCAACAGTCTATTTAAGTCGATAGAGAAAATTTAATGGCATGTGGAATTCATCTGCAGCGTAGGTAAAAGAAAAACATGTTGCACACCTGTGACCAATAACAAAACAAATTACGATCCCCTTCTCTTCTTCCAGTTTTTTCCTTTTCTCTCCTGTTTTTCATTATTACTTCACCATTAGTACTCCATGTTATAAGAATGCTTCATGAACAAATGAAGAACTATTAAACAATTCCATGTAAAAAGACCTTTTGGCATCCAGGTGTTGCGGATAGAATCCCTTCTCTTACGACTACTAAAAGTAGTATTGATGCCTATCATCATAGAGTATTTCCGCCTTCCAATAGACTCAGAAGACTTGTACTCTTGTGAAACTGGAGAACCATTGAGAAATGACTCCTGCAGGCTTCTTGCGGCTAAAAGTTCTATCGCCAAGTCTGCTATCGTCTCATCCAAAGTCCTGCTGGAGGAACCATTTGAATTCAGAAACTTGGAACTGCGCCTGTGATGATACAGCCAGGCTCTCCCTGAATCGTGTGTTACTACTTGATTAATTAATGAAGGACAGGCCTCTGAAGTCTGAATTCGATCTGAAGTCCTGAACTTCACTGAAAAAAATGTGAATTGAGGGGCTGTAGCTCTGCAGAAGCATAGCTCTTGACCACAGATTCTCTCTGGTTCCTCAGCTTCTGATCCAGCCTCTCCTTGGCCTCCCGGGCGTTGCTATCCAGCGTCGTCCACGCCGTTTCCTCGCACGCGCTACTCCTTTGCTGCAAAGTTAATCAGAACCCACAAGAAACAAAGCATCAAACATGCATGTTCGAGAGATTAATCAAAACATGCATGCGAGCATCAAACGGGACAATCAATCGATGGATTCTTGTTACCTTAGGAAAGCCTGCCGAGCCAAGGTGAGCGTGGTCATGCTGTTGGCGGCGTACAAGCAGAACGACAATGGCCGCCGCGTCCCAGGCGGTCCAAGCGCCTTCGGATTCATCTCGCGTCACACACGTGCAACGCACCCGCCAGCTCGCTGCCGACGCCTGGGCCCTCCGGGTCCGATTTCTCCGTTGGCGAGGAGGTCCTGGAGGTGCTTGACCTTGGTGCGGAGCAAGGCGGCCTCGCCCTTGGACGCGGCGGTGGCGTGCTCGGTGGCGGCAGTTTTCGAGCCTTGGACACGACCATCTCGAGGTGGCGGGTCTCCGCAGAGAGGAAGTGGTTCTCGTGGCAGACGGCGGCGACCTTCTCCTCCAGGTCGCGCTTCACCTCGCGGAGAACGTCCATCTCGGCCACGTCGTAGGCCTTGGCGGCGGGCTGGGCGTTGAATCACGCGCTGTTGGTCAGGTCCTGTCCGAAGTCGAACTCGAACTCGGCGGCGGCAGCGGTGGGGAGGCGAAGGTCTCATCGCCGTTCTCCATTTTGAAACCACATCGGCGAGGACGGCAGGTCGGAGAGGGAGGGGAACGGGCCGGCGGCAGCGCTGGCGCGGAGGAAGTCACGCTGCACGCGCAGGCACGCCAGGGAGTGGGAGCGGGTGACGGCGGCGTCTACGTCTGCGCCGGCAGCGTCCAGAGTCGAGCAGAGGGAGCCCTCCTCCGACGCCACATCCAACGCGTCACGCAGCTGCCGGAGGAACGACGACGGGTCGTCACGGTGGTCGTGGCCACCGCAGCACGGTGGTTCTTGTCGAGGAGGATGGCGGCACAATGGGGGAGCGGCTTCCATAGGGAGAGATGCATGGACCTCCCTTGAGTTCTTGGATCGATGCTTCCGAGGTGGAAAATCGTAGCTTTTCTTCGGCGGTTTGGATCAGGGAGAGGAGCGAAGCATGGAGTCGAGCTGGTGGAGCGGAAAACCCGAGATATTTGGGGAGGCGGAGGCTTGCGGGGCGGCGGAGGCGGGCGGGGCCGGCATACGGGACGACCGGAAAAGGCGGGGGCGAAACACGGAAACGCCGGGAGCGAAACATCGGGCGGATTTGGTCCATTGGATGGCTTTGATCGGACGGCCAGAGATACTCTGTGTACAGTAAACTGGGTGATTGTAGAAAAGAAAAACTCGTGCTTTTAATAGTAGTGGAGATTTTGTTCGATGAGCGCTGTTACTGCAGAGAAAATTAAATTATTCCAAATATACGGAAACAATTGGCTGACACAATTGAATGCCATGTACAAACCTTTTTCCCTTTAGAAGCAATTTGCTTTGAAATCTGAGACATCTTGTAAGAAAATGGTCCAGTACATATAGCTATCTATTTCTAAACTACGCTCCTTGAATAAATTTTCTTTGGCATGTTGCAAAAGCTTTAATCTTGTTTCAGTAGTTCCTCCATCTGCAATCACACTGCCTAGGTTATTAAATTAAAATCTGATTTCAATTCCAATGCTACTGCCTATAAGATTTCTAATTCAGTAACATTATACTGCTGTTCATTGTTAACTTACTTAACAACTTGCTTAATTAGTTCCAACTTGCTTAATTAGTTTCAACTTCAAGGCTTCAATATTGAACAAGACTTCAATATTCTACCCTATTATACTGCTCTGTCGCATGCACGGGTTGTGCGCGCACTGCGAGTTTTTTCAGATTTTTTTCTCAAGTTTTTAATGGCCACAGATCGGTTTAGCGATGGAGTTCGTGAACTGTTCGTAACAACACGGAGAAACGCTGCGTTTGTTTCAAACTCCGGTTTATGTGCATGTGGATGTGTGGAGCTTTTCCATTTGGATTTGCTAGTTAGTTTTACCAGTTGTGGTTTTGCGGCAATATATTTTCACGTCTGTTGTGCGTGCGGTTCTATTTGGATTCTCTTGTTGCAGCTTTTTTTTTCTTTTTGTTGTGTTTTTACGGCACAGTTTGATCGGTCTAAATAGAGTAACATGAGTTCATGTGTTTGTGTCTTGTCAGTTAAGCTGACGAGCTGATCTCCGTGAAGTCGCGTATAATTGCCTCGTTCGTAAAGTAGCATATAATTCTAGGGTAACAATTTTACCCCATCCTTTCTGTTGGTGGGGCTTCCGTGCGATCACACAGTGTCACAGGTAACCTGGATCTCGCTGTGCTGCTTAGTTGCATTCACGCCTATTTAGAGAGTATTGTTCTGGTTAGGGATAAGCGTATCCTTATTTAAACAGTATTATTTCCATTGCCGCATAATCATTGTGCTGATAAAAAAAAGATGTATGTCTACGTAATTGTTCGTGTACAGGCGTGGATGATACCAATTGTCAAGCATGGTGTTATGGTAACGACTATTTAGCAGATTTTGAATCATAATACCAAAGGACCATGTATATATAGACATGTCATTATCTAAAAGAATACCAAGACACGTGATATTTTAAATGCTGATGCGTCTGCCCTTGATTCAATTCTCTCTGGGTAAAACAATTTTGTTATCAGATACAAATGCCTTTCTGATTTTATATTGTCTTTTTCCATCCATTGTGCTTCGTGCAGTGCTGACTGCCTGAAATGACTTGTGACCCACTGTAGCAAGCAAATGTAGCTAGAAATAGTAATAGTGTCAATATACCAAAGTAGTACTGTCTAGATATATATATATAAAATTAAGATAGTATTTCGCTGTCTCAACTACTCTCCCAATACGAGGGATTACAGTAAAAAAAAAGATACTCATGCTATATTTGAAGGATGATGTGGATAATGAAACCAGTTACTAATGCTCTGCTGCTTTTAGACTTTGCGACCACAGGCTATCTGCACCATTATCACATTATTAGTTACAAGTTGCAAAGGTGGATATGCTTAGTATTAATGGGGTGCTTTAAACTGCAACGTCGTCCAGTTCTGACACCTGTGTTTTCAGAAAATGCAGCTGAGGCAGTAAGAGCTCTTAGTGCAAGTGATGAGAAGTCATCCATGGAATAGATCCATATGGTTCGAAGTGGTGGAAGGAGACTGGTGTTGAACAAGGCCTGATGGTGTTATTTGCAAGTGGACTGTAATTAGGGGAGTTAGTGCTGATGGAGCTGTTGAATTTGAAACTCGAGAAAAAAAAATCTGCGCTGTTGTAGTATTGGGAGGCTTCGGACCGGTTTGATCATAAAGAATTAGGTTCAGAGAAGTCTGGTTGTGATGCTATGGGCAATGTTTGGCGGGAATACTGGAAGGAGTTGATATGGCAGGTGAATTTCTCTCTGATTCAATAACATTATATGCTCACTGTGTGTGAAACCTACTATTTATATTAATAAGCATGTGTAATATTTCAAAAAGTGCCTACTCAGGTCACGAACTTCACAGTGAGCTAGTAGGAGTGCACAAGCCTCTTAAGGTGGTAAGAAGATAACTTTGCAATTGTGTATGCTGCTATGGGAGTAAACATGGAAATGACCCAATTTTTAAACGTGACTTTGAAGAAAATGGTTCAATGGAGCGGATCACCCTATTCCTGAATCTGGTAAATCTCAAATCTTACTATGAAAGCATGTCTAGTCCCTTATCTGATTCTCTCTGATTACAATAACATGCAGTATCATATCATAACTGGTCAAATCATAGGAATCAAACATTAATTAATACAGTACCATATTTTCAGCGAACTCTTCTTGGCTGTTTGCATCCAGCGACTGATCTCGACCTGCCCTCGCCTCGCCGACTGGAAGCCCTCTGCAAACCAAAAAGGATATCCGTTCTTGACGCATCCGCAGATTCGCTGACTGGCACTACTACAGAACATGTTAATACTGACGGGCTAAAAACCTGCATCACAGACGAGTTTTTGCCCATCAGTAATTAAAGATCAGTAATGACTCGTATTATTAGTGACGGGTAATATTACCGTCTGTACCGTGATGGTAGAGTCATCACTGACGGTACTTTTTTACCCGTCAGTAATGATGTTTCATAGGTGCCGAAAGTAATCACAGCCGGTACACTCAACCGTCGTGAGAGATCACCCGCTGGTCGACACCCCGGGCCACCCTCACAGGCGCACATGAGTCCGCATATAGACCCGCAGCTATGCTACACACTGACGGGACTCTCCCCCGTCTGCTGTATTCATCAGCGGTGACCACACCATCATCCGGCGGGGTAGAATATCCACCCGTCTGCTTAGTGTACATCCCTCCTTGTCTTCATCTCTCGAGTCTGCCCACCGTGCCCCCCCCCTCGCCCCGGCGGGATGCAAACCACGTGTACGTGTGTGACG